>CM069858.1:67109095-67126595 GCA_036172795.1 Pelodytes ibericus | reverse complement strand
AAACAACAAAAAATTCCACTTTCCACCATCGGGGGGCGCCGCCGGGACGTCCCAGACCCCTGCACAGGCCGTGGGGACCCGTGGCACAGAGATCCCAATTTGGCCACCGGGGGGCGCTGCGGGTCCCGGGGACCTCGGCCCCATGGCTCAGGAACTCTTACCTGGGCACAGACTTCCAGCACTCCCCTGGCAGATTCCAAAATCTGTGTCTCATGATATTCTGCGCACGGCTGCCGCCTAGACCCCGTTGAATCTCCAACTGCCCCTCATCGCCGGAGACCGCCCCATAAAAGCGTCCGAATGCCTGGAAGCGACGGACGGCCTCAGGGAGCAAGTTCGACCTCATCGGGACTTCCATAGATGGGACTTAGTCTCTGACAGCTCAATAGAGAAAAGCTCCATAGCCTTCAGTGGACAGGACGGCAAAGCAAGGCCCAGGCAGAGTTCCAGAACGGTAGCAGCTTCGTGCCGCTCGCCAGACCAAGTCCCCCACGAGGGAACAGACCGCACGACGGGGCCCAGGCAGAGTTCCAGAACGGTAGCAGCTTCGTGCCGCTCGCCAGACCAAGTCCCCCACGAGGGAACAGACCGCACGACGGGGCCCAGGCAGAGTTCCAGAACGAAAGCAGATTGGTGCCTCTCCCCGGACCAAGACCCCCACGAGGGAACGGACCGCACGACGGGGCCCAGGCAGAGTTCCAGAACGAAAGCAGCTTGGTGCCTCTCCCCGGACCAAGACCCCCACGAGGGAACGGACAGCCCGACGAGGACCCCGGCTTGCGGGGAGGGACGGGGGCCATGCCGGAGGAGTCCCCCGCCGACCCCCGGAGCGCGCGGCGCCCCCCGCGGCGCCCCCTGGTGGCCGGATTTCAACTTTCTCCCCGCAGTCCCCCGGCTTGCGGGGAGGGACGGGGGCCATGCCGGAGGAGCCCCCCGCCGACCCCCGGAGCGCGCCCCCCGGAGCGCGCCCCCCGCGGCGCCCCCCGGTGGCCGGATTTCAACTTTCTCCCCGCAGTCCCCCGGCTTGCGGGGAGGGATGGGGCCCATGCCGGAGGAGCCCCCCGCCAAACCCCGGAGCGCGCCGCGCCCCCCGCGGCGCCCCCCGGTGGCCGGATTTCAACTTTCTCCCTGCAGTGAATTAATAAGCCCCGCCAAAAAAAAAAAAAAAATTATCATTTTAAAAGCTCCATGACCCTCGGGGGACCGGACCGGCCGGCGACGCCCCCAGCCAGAGTTCCACGGCGACGGCAGCTTTATCCCGCTCCCCGGGCCCGGTTCCCCGCGGGACGCGCACGCACAACATGGAGCCGTTGAGCGAGCCAGCAAGCGAACACACAGCCCAAAACATGCCCAAGGGGTGCACGGAGAGTTGGTACACGAATTGACACCTAAAAAAAAAAAAGTGGTTTTAAAAACCTCCATGACCCTCGGGGGACCGGACCGGCCGGCGACGCCCCCGACAGAGTTCCACGGCGACGGCAGCTTTATCCCGCTCCCCGGGCCCGGTTCCCCGCGGGACGCGCACGCACAACATGGAGACCAAGTCCCCCACGAGAGAACAGACTGCACGACGGGGCCCAGGCAGAGTTCCAGAACGATAGCAGCTTGGTGCCTCTCCCCGGACCAAGACGCCCACGAGGGAACTGACAGCCCGACGAGGCCCCTGCAGTCCCCCAGTGTGCAGGGAGGGACGGGGGCCATGCCGGAGGAGCCCCCCACCAACCCCCGGAGCGCGCTGCACCCCCTGCGGCGCCCCCCGGTGGCCGGATTTCAACGTTCTCCCTGCAGTGAATTAATAAGCCCCGCAAAAAAAAAAAAAAATTTTTAAAAATTTAAAAGCGATCCTCGGGGGACCGGACCGGCCGGCGACGCCCCCGACAGAGTTCCACGGCGACGGCAGCTTTATCCCGCTCCCCGGGCCCGGTTCCCCGCGGGACGCACACGCACAACATGGAGCCGTTGAGCGAGCCAGCAAGCAAACACACAGCCCAAAACATGCCCAAGGGGTGCACGGACAGTTGGTACACGAATTGACACCTAAAAAAAAAAAAGTGGTTTTAAAAAGCTCCATGACCCTCGGGGGACCGGACCGGCCGGCGACGCCCAGACAGAGTTCCACGGCGACGGCAGCTTTATCCCGCTCACCAGGTTCCCCACGGGACTAGTAGAATAAAAGATAACGTTATCAGATAACGTTATATATGGCTTGGCAACGCAGCCACCAATCGGGACAGAGGTGGCCTAGAAGTGACCAATCAGAAAAGCGAGCATGGGGGCGGAGCTGGCTGAGCGGGAACCACTATAAATGCGGCTGCAGGGTGGAGCAGAGGAACTGTTTGAACGGGGGTGGAGCAGAGGAGCTGTGTGAACGGGGCTGGAGCTGTTGGAACGGAGCCGGAGCAGAGGAGCTGGAGTGGTTTGGACGGGGCTGGAGCAGAGGAGCAGGTGTCGGCGTTTCTTTGACTGAATCCGGAGTTGCTGTCACCGATTCACTCTAGTCAGGTAAGGTGAACTGTCACTGGAGGTGGTGAGGGGTGAGGGGGTGAGGGGGGGGGGGGGGTCGACCGGACACTGCCTTAGGCATGACGCCCACACAGGGTTCCACGACGACTTGTGCTTCGTCCCGCACACCGGACCCGGTTCCCCACGGCATGCGCACGCACAAGATGGAGCCGTTGAGCGAGCCAGCAAGCGAACACACAGCCCAAAACATGCCCAAGGGGTGCACGGACAGTTGGTACACGAATTGAGACCTAAAAAAAAAAAAGTGGTTTTAAAAAGCTCCATGACCCTCGGGGGACCGGTCGGCGACGCCCAGACAGGGTTCCACGACGACGGGTGCTTTTTACCGCTTACCTAGTCCGGTAAGGTGCACTGTTACTGGAGGTGGTCAAGTGGTTCATGACCCCGACACTTGACCCGGGGGGGGGGGGGGGGGGGCGACCGCACACCGCCTTAATACATTGGCGCATTTTCCATGGCCACTACTGTATATATATATAGAAACAATGTGAAAAACTTTAATTAAGATTAAAAAACAGAATTTTGATACTAATTTTAATGGTACTGGCAATGTGGGATCCCTGTCACAATACTGTTTTGTTTAGAAGATTAAAACCATTGATGATTTATCTCTACTGAATGGTGAGGATATCCTCTGCTATTCTTGACTCTGGTGTTCTTTTTCCACATTGGCATATGAACTTGTATTTCTATTCCCAAGATTTTACATTTGCCTCAAATAAAAGTTATCCACAAATATACACTAGATGTAACAAATATAAACTTGATAATGTCTCCATCTAATGGTCACATTTTAATAGTGCAAATGCTTTAAATGGAGATAAACAGTATTCTGTCAGCATAGCATATTATTTATCCTATGACCAAATGTCCCCAGTCAATTGAAATAATTAGAAATACTTAGATCATGGTGATTGCACAATATTATCTCTTAATAAAATATACATGGTTTAACCCCTTAGTGACATGACTTTTTGACCTTGTCTTATGCTTGGTGACATGGGCTGTTTTAACTTTTCTGCGGTATTTGTGTTTAGCTTTATTTTTTTTTCTTTCTCCTTTACCGTACCCACACAAACTATATATTGTTTTTATCCTATAATTTTATATATAAAAAAGAATAAAATATGGAGGACATTTAAAAAAAAATAGTTTTTCTGACTTTTATTTGAAAAATGGTAAACTCATCTACAACAGTTAATTAAGAAAACCTGCTAAATAGTTTCTAATATTTGTAACAAGTTTAGAAATAGCCCATGTTTTATTTTTTTTATTTAAGTTACAGGGCAATAAGTACAAGTAGTTTTCAGGTATAAACATACTGAAAATATAAAGGAGTATTGCCAAACAACACTTCAATATTTGTTCAGCAACATATCCTGGGTGCAGGGATACCACCCATGCTGAGGTTTGTTAGGTTGCTTTGGGCCTTAAAGGCCACATTTGGCAGGTGTGCATTTTGGATTTCCAACTTGGAAATCAGCCTGTGCCCATGTTCCATTTGGGACACCTTTAAAGCCAGTCAATGTATTTTACCCCATCAAATGCTATATTTTTGAAAACTAGACATCCTATGGTATTTTAAATGGTGGTATTTTGACACTTTCCATGTACTAATTCTACTACCAGCCTTTGTCAAAGTTTTGGTTAGTGATTTTTTTTGTTTTTTTTCACACACGACCTACGGGAATGAATTTACAGATTCTGGTATTTGTCACTGTGAAACGATACCCCATTATGGGTTAAGCAACATCTCATGAGTACAGCAATACCATCCATGTATAGGTTTCTTGGGTTGTTTGGGGGGTAAGAGGCCACATTTGGGAAGTGCGCATCTCATTGTTCCAACTTAGAATTTTGACATGTAGGAGCCTGAGGGCCAAAAACCTCCCTATAGATTATGGGCCCTAGCTTATGTGCCATAACTCTTACTTTAATATTGTGAGTGAGTCATATTCTGTTAGTATATGGGTTATGTGTAATGTATAATTCTGTGATTAGACCACTCTGAAGGATTACAATGTGTCAGTGACAATTATTGATAGTTTACTTCAATATCCATTGTTCTGTGTTAACTTTAATTTACTGTTAAACTGACTAGGTTATGTTCATTATCTGTCTTACTGTGTGTTTTGTAATTAAGTTTACTCACTGATTAGATTTACTATTGCTGTGATGTCATGTTTATGTCTTTTTAGAAGTCTGTGTTGTTTCACAAATAAAGTGGTTGTTCATTCTTGCTGTACCTAACTGCTGGCGATCTCTTGTCTGCTATTTGGATACAAAGAGCAAGGGTCCAGGAAAGACTTGCTGGGTGAATGTTGAGCTTTAATCGGGGGCAAAGGAGGTGATTTCACACAATGGGCAGAGGGTCTACTACGTCCGGTAGACAGTCCGTTACATCGGCCAATGTAATTTACCCCCACCAAACCATTTAAAAAGTCTAAAAGTAGACACCCAGCTTGTGAAAAGTGCTCAGCAGCCACTGATACATCACTAAATCAGGGTCAAAATCAGACCATGAGTCAGCAGCCTCAGAGTCAGTGAAGGAAGGGGTTAATAGCTCATAGAAGAGCCTTTTTAGTACTGTGATAAATTACAGAATAAAGAAATGAATCTCTAAAAAAATGCAGACAGCAAAAATATTTGTTGCTGTGGAAGATCACTGCTTATAGAATGATCAATGGCAGGAAGGGGTTAATCCACAGGGAGTGGCTTTTATAAAATGATATACAATTTTATTTTAACACTTATACTGATCTGTCTCTCTCCCTCAAAAAAAATTCAGTGAGGAGAGGGAGGCAGATCCAAATTGGTCAGATCAGTATTCACAAATATTGATTTGACTAGGCGAATGGTGATGCTCATCTGAGCAATTACTAAACCACCTTTGCCATTAATTGGCTATTACTGATCACTACTTGGGTCTCAAAATGTATTATTTTATAATTTTATTTTTAACTTAATTTACTTCATTGATCTGTCTCTCTCTCACTAAAATGCATGTGAGGAGAGGGAGGCATATCCAAAGTGGTCAGATCAATATTTTACAAATATTGATCTGACCAGGCAGTGGTGATGCTTCTCTCTGAGCATCACCCCTGCCTGACACTCTGCCTGGCAGTTACAGATTGCCACTATGATGAGGCAATCTTGTAACCCCCTCCAGAGCACAGAAAGAAGCTATTTCCTACTGCTCTTGCCCTGAGAAGGGCAGCGCCATCTTTGGCCACAGGACATGGCCACCATCAGAAATTTCAGAGACCCTTCCTGAAAAAAATCCCCTCCTGCCAAATCTCCCTCTCAACCCCCCCCCCCCCCTCTCAAAGTCCTTTTATCCAGGTCTTTGTATATCATGCCAATGATATAAATACAACCCAGGACATGCCCCATCACCTGTATTGCACATACAGGATTTGCTGCTGCCGCATTATCTGCATTGCACATCCAAGACTTAATATGCCACAGCCAGTGTTATTTTATCAATTAAAATGCCACTGATAATTTGTCCATTAATATGCCACTGATAATTTGACCATTAATAGCCACTGATAATTTGGCAATTAATAGCTACTGATAATGTGCTCATTAATATGCCACTGATAATTTGGCAATTAATTTGCCACTGATAATCTGCTCATTAATATGTCACTGATAATTTGTTCATTAATACGCCACTGATAATTTGACCATTAAGAGCCACTGATAATTTGCTCGTTAATATGCCACTGATAATTTGCTCATTAATATGCCACTGATAATTTGTTCTTTAACTTGCCATCATTTCCGGCAGCTGTGACGGAAATCTCTTTGTGAGACAGTCACATGCCCACAAGGCAGCTGTTTTGGGCCCCCAGCAATCAATTGGCACTGGGCAATTTCCCTTTTTGCCAAAGCCTTTTTTTGTTTCAATTTTTTTTTTCAAAAGTTGAAGATATTCAGAATCCTCCACACATACAAAGAGAAGAAGGAAATGTAGTGTAATAGTGCAACATCCCGGTGATATGTAGAAATATATAAATTTCCACCCTACGTATCCAAAACTTACATAAACGTTATATTAATCCATCAAAAAGAAATTAATCTAACAGAAAAAGAAAACCCCTCTCCAATGCCATGTTATGGATTGAGAAAAACTAAGAGGAGCAACACATCAAAGTGTAACCCATGCTGCTGTCTACAACCATGATGGGAAGAAGAATAGAAAGTAAAATCAAATTCATTAAAGCATTTCCAGAAAATAGATAGGAAAGATCCGTGAGAGAAAGTATCTAAGTTCTAAGTTTTTAGAAATTCTATTTGAAGAACTCTTAGCACTAATGGAAAACCCCAGTGTTTGTGTTGTTTAAAAGATGTTAAGACTGCTGAAAAGGATTTCCTACACTTCCTTGTTTGTTAGGATGCCTCCCAAATGTCCCGCTTCACACAGGACAGCCCTGGATTTGAGGCTGTATCTCACCGAATTCTACCTCTGTTGCTCTGTTTTTGGTTGCAAAACAACAAAACACATAGGTTGCTATGTATACCTACTCATTTAAGCCTGCACAAAGTTGGAAGTGAAGCATTTTTCGAAAGGGTAGTGGTAATTTTTTCCTGAATTGTAAATGTCTTGAATTGCCAAATTGTCATATCAAAGGATATAACTTATCTTCCTGCAAGAAAGGTATACATAAGGCTAGTCATGGCCCCTGGTCAACATATTCGTTTGACAACATGTCACCACATGCCCTCATTTTTTTCTTCTCCTATGTTGAAAACATTTCTAAAAATATAAAATAATGGTAATATCTATTTATCTATTGATTAGATTCAAGAGCAGAGCGATTATAGTAAGTGATATCAGCTAGGTCAGTGATTCTCAAACCTGTCCTCAGGACCCCCCAATGGTCCAGGATGTAGAACACCTGGTGTGGTTCCCTAACCATTAAGCAGTCATACCAGGTGTTCTACATATTCTTATTTAAACACAATTGGGTAATCCCTAAATCCTAGACCATTGGGGGGTCCGGAGGACAGGTTTGAGAATCACTGAGCTATGTGAAAGCTTGAATAAAATTCCCACAATTTCTCTTGTTTTTCATTGCTTGATTTTGAAATACTATAGGTGTCAAAATCCATCCCGCTATCAGGTTCAATCCCGCATTCAGATCATCATATGTCCAGTTTGTATTCAGTTTTTCTGGTTTCCTTTCTGTCTTTTGCTATTCTGTTCTACTTATTAATTATTCTCATTCTAGGGTTATTTGCTGTTCTGTTATCCTTGTGTGTTTCCTCTTCCTAGCCAAAGAGTGGTTTTCCCATCCTGGTTAGAAATGCAGTGACCCATAAAAACCTTAGCCACCCACAATAAATACTGCAGCCCACCCTAGGTTTCATCCTAGAGACTGTCTGGTACTGTTAGTTAGTGCACATAGTTGGGGCACATCCATATTGTAATCCACAATACGGCTGGAGTTATAATGCAAAATATTAGACATGTGCATTCGTTTTCGGACGAATGCATTTTCGTCCGAAAATAGCATTTTCGTCCATTCGTCCGAAAAACGAATAACGAAAATGCTAAGCTAACGAAAGCCGAATGAACGAATGGTCAATAAATAAAAATCATTCGTTCATTCGTCCATTCGTAGTACTATTGCATTCTGTAAGCCGAAATAGAGTCGGTTTATAGAATACAATAGCATAGTACACTTACATTCCATAAACTGACATAATAAACGACTTTTGGTTTATGGAATGCATGTAAGTCTATTGGCATTCTATAAACCGAACGTTCGGTTTATAGAATAGCAATAGGATTACATGTATTACATAAGCCGACAGCCTATAAACCGAACGTTCGGTTTATAGACTTTCGGCATTTGTAACGCATGTAATAGTAGTACTATTGGCTTTCACTACACGGAGACAGAGTCTCCATTCTCTTTCTCTCTCCAGCTCTGACCTGAACTTTTTTTTTCCAAAATGGAGTCAGTGTCTTTTTAGTCATGTTCTCTAAAGCTCGCCATCTTCTGGGCACCACACAAAACTGCAGGGTAGTCAGTGACACAGCAGAAATGCCAGAGGAGTTACATAGGCAATACATTAAACTGTGTAGAAACAAAGTTAAAGCTATAAATGCTACAATTTGCAGCAAAATATACTCTGTCAGCCACAATGCACAACATATCAAATTAAATCAAAGCAAAGCAGTCAACAAATGTCAACAATATTATTTCAACAAGTTTGTCCAATGGCCAGACTGGCCTAACAGGACACCAGGAAAATTCATGGTACACCGCCTACCTGTGGATGTTACCATTTTAACATATTTGGCTGCAGTCACGGCCGATTAACAGATGCAATCAGTGCAATCAGGCAAACGCTGAAGCTTCACTAATGGAAGTTACACCCTTTTGTTTTGCAGATGATGTTTGATACCTTTTATATGCTGATTTTATGAGTCTTTGGCCTCATGATGGGAAATATTCACAAAATGGAGCCAGGAGATAAACACCTAATTTTTTTATTTTTTTATATGCAGATAATTCAGTTATATAAAAAAAAACAGTGGCATATGATTTATATATGTGTTTGTTTTAAATAACCAGGTTATCTAGTTACATCTTCTGTAAGTGGTAGTGTCCCTTTAAGCCCTTTTGGACATGAAACACATAAGGCTGTCAGTTTCATCGCTATGACATGCTGAACGGTTGCCACTTTGTTCCCAGTGTTTGTTTTTGTACCTTGCTGCTTGGACTGGTTAAAATATTTGAATATTTTTTAACTAACGGAATGGAGTTGACGCCGCTTCTTTGACTGTGGCTCCTTTGAGCTGAAAGGGGCCTCAGTGGAACTCCTATTAATTTGGCTATTTATGATTACACTCCTGCACTTGATTTTGTACTGCTGTCAAACAATGCCAGATTCCTTGTTGCAAACAATAGTCATATTACTAACGTCTGTTTACCGGTTAATTGAGTGAATGAGTTGGACAGCCAACCAAAACTATTTCACAATTATTTAAACTGTGCTTAAAGTTAAATTGGAGCAGAACAAAATGACAGGTGAAATGGACAAATTTGTTTCTCTATTGCAGATAACTAAAGCGTATAAGTTGGAAGTTAACATTGATTGTTTCAGTGTCCCTCTTGTACACTTTGTGGTCAAAAAGTCAAACATGATACCAATCATAAAAGTGAGGGAACTTCCACCAAGGTGTGAACTATTTTGAGACCCAAACACTCATTTTAAAATAAATGTGTGCTTGAAGTACAAACCAAAAAGAATTATGTCACTTAGAAGAAACCACTGACTTTCATGAAGAAGTAAAACATGTTACTTTATGATTATGTTTCTTTCTCTCCCTCTCTCTTTGTTTATTAGGTCCCAGTCAGGTACTTCACAGTTTAAACTGATACTAATAAAACATTCAAACTAATTCTGGACATGACTGATCCTCTAAGTCTATCTAGCAATGTCCATGTCACATCTAAAACATAAAATGACAGGAAAATATAATATAATTATATTGTGACAATACACACAGTCCAGAATTAATTGTGTTGTCATCCATTTGTATATTACACTTTTGTACAAAAAGGGCCACATTTTAAGGCCACTGCAGTTAAAACAGTCATTTTAAAAAATAACATATATTTATTTAGAGGTAAATATCATTTATATGTTACCTGTACTTCAGGGGAGATACAGCATGTAAACACCCTCTCTTCACCTAGATTTGCCACAGTTTAATGACTGCTCACTGTTACAGCTAGTTATCTCAAAAAAGCCATATAGTACCCTTGGATGAATGAAATGTAGGCATTTGATTTTGTGGGAGATGACTATTCCTTTAAATTATGCCATATGCAACATACAGAGGTATTTACCCACTAAAATTACCTTAGTTTTATATTCTGAGTACTCCTGCACCCATATATAGACCTGTATTTATAAGTATAGAATATAGAAATCAATGCATTAGTTTAACAGGAATATCTGTCTATATTTGATATACTGTACTTGCTCGATTATAAGACAAGGTTTTTTTTTTCTTTTCTTATAATCAAGGTCGTTTTATAATCTGACCTCAAATTGAGGTCAGATTATAAGACAGGGATCCAGGTCCCCAGCAGAGCTGCAGGGGACTGGATCCCCCTCTCTAACAGCAGGGGATGTCTGCGCGATGAGCACGTATCGTGCAGACATCCCCCAGCTGCCAGATTCTCCCTGGTGGCTAGCGGGGCAGCGGAGACCTCCCCTTCTGCCGCCCGGCACGACCGCCGGGACTTCTATGATGAAGCCGGGTACTTCATCTCCATGCTGCCCGACACGGCAGTCTATTATGACGCACGTATCGTGCAGACATCCCCGGCTGCCCCCACTAGCCACCAGGGATCGAGTAACAGGTGAGGGGGAGGGAGGGGGCAGAGAGACAGGAGGAGGGAGGGGGGCAGAGAGACAGGGCGACGGGGGGAAGAGACAGAGCAACAAACTGGAGGGAGGGGTAAAGAGACAGGGGAGGGAGGGGGGGCAGAGAGACATGGGGAGGGGGGGGGCAGAGCAATAAGGGGAGGGAGGGGGGAAGAGACAGGGGGAGGGAGGGGGCAGAGAGACAGGGGAGGGGGGACAGAGCAACAAGGGGAGCGAGGGGGCAGAGAGAAACAAGGGGAGGGGGGAAGAGACAGAGACAAGGGGAGGGAGGGGGCACAGAGTAACAAGGGGAGGGGGGCAGAGAGAAACAAGAGGGGGGAGTTAAAAGGAGGGGGAGATAGAGACAACACTTAGGGGGGGGGGAGAGAGACAAAGCTGGGGGCAAGGGAAAGAGAGAGGCAGCATTGGCACATAAAAGGAAATAAAAACAAGAAATGCATTTTTTTATATAATTTTTTATTAAAAAAGCAATTTACATGTGAATATATACAAGTTGAATTTTTCTGCTATAGGGTAGTCTTATATTCAGGCTTTTAGTTTTTTTCCTAAAGGAATATCCAAAGTTTGGGGGGTCGTCTTATAATCAGGGTCGTCTTATAATCGAGCAAATACGGTACATAAAAACGTTTGAAGGCCTTTGGGAGATTTGGGGATTTTTGCTGTAATAATTTGTAACCACAGCTTTATCTCTGTATTATTATTTTGTTTTCTTATTTGAGCTGATTTTGTACACTGGGCAAGTCACCTTTTCTCTCTGGTGGTAAATTCCTAATCAATTAATTTACCTTTCAATAAATCACCTTCTATTATATTGCCCAGAAAAAGCCATATGCAAAAGTGTATAAAAATGGTGGTTGGAAAATGTTAAGTTTATGATGTAAGTGCCAGGTGAAGAGATGTATGTTTCTGTGAAGGTGGAAGAGAAACTGTCACCTTTCTAATTTTAAATTGTATGTATCAGTTATGATGTATATGGTTTTGTCAAATAGAAAAGAGAAGTGTATACAAAGTTAATATACCTTTGCAGACTGAATAAGCATTAAGTCATATGTGATTCAAATGAGCTGTCAGTTTGCAATTGTGGTTTGCTTGAGATGAGTCTCCGATGACTGATGCAAACACCTGGCACAAACTTCCGATTTCAGGACTTTTGTCTGAAGTCACAACCCACTGAGTAATGGGAAAATCCTTTATATATATATACATATATGTCCAAAAGGAATGCCTTCTTTTTATAAGGGGGTGCTGCTAGAGATATAATAGTTATGCAAAGTTGTAAAAGATCAGTGCACTCACATCAAAACAGTTTACAAAAACTCTTAAAGCAAAAGGAGCCATTAAAGATACTTAAAAACACCTTTCTGAGATAACAAAATTGGAGATTTAGTTACATATATAGCCATAGTATGCTATGTCCACCCCTACGTCAAAGTGCCTCAGTATTGGTGGGTGCTAACACTAAATACTGTTGTTTATGGTGCTTAACCCCTTAACGACAGGTGACGTGCCAGGCACGTCACGGCAAATCGAGGACTTGCCGACAGGTGACGTGCCTGGCACGTCATGCACTAAATGGAGTAAAGAAAGCGACCAGCGGTCGCTTTCTTTACTCTAACGGTGTTGCTACAATGCCTCTAGGTAGAGGCATTGTGCAACACCCCCCAAATGTGCAGGGGCGCGCTACGATCACTCCACGGAGTGATCGTAGCAGCCATTTAAAAATGGCTGCGCCCGCTGCACACATGTGCTTAGAAAGCGAACGATCGTTCGCTTTCTAAGCATCTCCGGTGTTGTTAAAGTGCCTCGCTAGCGAGGCACTTAACAACACCTTCAGCTGCCCCAGATCCGATGGTGGTCGCTCTCCTGAGCGACCCCATCGGCTCAGTAGAAGGGAACGCTGCCAGTACAGGCAGCGCTTCCCTTCTAATGGCAAGAGCATCGGAAGTGAAAGTATTTCACTTCCGATGCTCTAGGGGGAGCCAATCAATGCCGGCACAACAGATCTATGTGATCTGTGTGCAGGCATGTATGGTAAGTGCTCTGATGAGCACTTACCATACTGTCAAAGGCAATATTAGCAAATATTGCCTTTGACAAGTATTGATCTGCCTCCCTCACCTTACTACTTTTAGTAAGGGAGAGAGACAGATCAGATAAAGTAAAAAAATAAAATAATAAAAAAATATTTAATAAAATTTTAAACACCAAGGGCTTTTATAAAAGCCATTTAACCCCTTCCCTGCCATTGATCGCTGTGTACGCAGTGATCATACACAGCAGCACATTTTTTGCTGTCTGTGCATTTTTTAGGGGTTATTTTTTTTTACTGTAATTCATTACAGTATAAAAAAAAACTCTTTTAAGAGAGATTAACCCCTTTCTTGCCGTAGATCACTGCCTAATCAGCGATCTGACGCAAATGCAGCAATCTTGCTGCAGAAGCATTTTTAATTTTTTTAAAACTTTTTTATTACACCCGTCACGTGTTAATTATACCCGCTAGGGGACTACGTTTAACGTAAAAAATTTTTTTTAGCTGTCTGAGCTCATGTATAGCGATCAGTAACAGCTGATAAGTGACAATGGCGGGTTGGCGTTTGCTCAGATGAGCATCACCATTCGTCTGGTTAGATCAATATGTGTAAATATTTGATCTGACCCGTGTGGATCTGCCTCCCTCTCACTTGAGTTTTAGTGAGGGAGGGAGACAGAGCTGTATAATGTAAGTTTTTAATTATAATATATTTAATAGAATTGAGACCCAAAGGCTTTTATAAAAGCCGTTTCCAGTATTTAACCCCTTCCCTGCAATTGATCGCTGTGTACGCAGTGATCTTACACAGCAGCACATTTTTAGCTGTCTGTGCATTTTTTTAGGGGTTATTTTTTTTTACTTTGATTTATTAATATCAAATATCAATATCAAATATCAAATATGTAATATCAAAGGCTCTTTTAAGAGCTATTAACCCCTTCCTTGCCGTATATCACTTCCTAAGCAGCACATATGGTCACTGCCTAAGCAGTGCATATGGTCACTGCCTAAGCAGCGCATATGGAGCAATCTAGTCGCCGAAGGATTTTTTTTTGCTATCAGCATTTTGTTTGTCAGACTCACTAGGGGTTAATTATACCCACTAGGGGATTACGTGTATTCCTTTTGAAGCTGTCTGAACGCGTGTATAGCGATCAGTAACAGCCGATCAGTGGCAAAGGTGGTTTGGTGATTTCTCAGATGAGCATCACCATTCGTCTGGTTCGTAAATATTGTTCTGACCCATATGGATCTGCCTCCCTCTCCTCACTTGAGTTTTAGTGAGGGAAAGAGACAGATCTGTATAACATAATTTTTAAATTGTAATAAAATAAATAAAATGTTAATAAATTGTGAGTCCCAAGGGCTTTTATAAAAGCCATACCTTTTGTATAGTGTAGTGTATTAACCCCTTCCCTGCCACTGATCACTGCACAGCAGAACATTTTTTCTTGTCTGTGCATTTTTAGGGGATAATTTTTTTGTACAGTACTACAAAGGCTCTTATAAGAGCTATTAACCACTTCCTTGATCTACATGTTCAAATTCCAAGTTTGAAAATCAAAAAGCGCACCTCTCAAATGTAGCCTTTCAACCCCTAACAAAGCTGACAAAGCTATGCATGGGTGGTATCCCTGTGCTCGGGAGATGTTGCTGAACATATATTGTGGTATTGTTTGTCAGTGACACATACCGAAATATGTGAATTTGTGTCTAAAGTGCAATGTATGTGGGAAAAAATACACAATAAAATGACTACCACAAACTTTGACAAAGGCTGGTGGTAGAATTGGTGCATGGAAAGTGTTAAAATAACACCATTTAAAATAGCCTAGGGTGTCTACTTTTACAAAATATTACTTTTTGGGGTAAAATACACTGTCCTACTTAAAAAAAAGTCCCAAATGAAAGATGGGCTCAGGCTGACTACACGTCAATATTCCAAGTTGAAAATGCGCACCTTCACAATGTGGCCCTTTAGCCCCCAAACAACCCAACAAACCTATGCATGGGTGGTATCCCTGTACTCAGGATATGTTGTTGAACACATATTGGGTTATTGTTTGACAGTGACACATGCCAAAATCTGTGAATTTATGTCTAAAATACAATATTTGTGAAAAAAAACCACACAAAAATTACTACCACAAACTTTGACAAAGGCTGGTGGTAGAATTAGTGCATGGAAAGTGTTAAAATACCACCATTTGAAATAGCGTAGGGTGTCTACTTCTAAAAAATATATGGGTTGATGGGGTAAAATACACTGGCTGGTTTCAAATATGTCCCAAATGGGACATGGTTGCAGGCGGTCTGCATGTCAAAATTTTAATTTGGAAAACCAAAAACTGCACCTACCAAATTTGGCCTTTTACTCCCCAAACAACCCAACAAAACATATGCATGGGTGGTATCCCTGTACTCAAGAGATGTTGCTGAACACTTATTAGGGTGTTATTTGGCAGTGACACATACCAAAATCTGTGAATTAATGTCTGAAGTACAAGGTTTGTTAAAAAAGAACACAAAAAAATTACTACCACAAAGTTTGACAAAGGCTGGTGGTAGAATTAGTGCATGGAAAGTGTAAAAATACCACCATTTGAGATAGCCTAAGGCAGGGGTCCTCAAACTACGGCCCGCGGGCCACATGCGGCCCGCCGAGGACATTTATGTGGCCCGCGGGGGGTGCTGCCGGCACCCACCCCGTTTACTTTTTTTTTCTTTCTGGCAGCCGCAAAGGATGCGGCTGCAGGAAGAAAAAAAAAAAAATTCACCGCGACCGGATGTATCCGTCACATCCGGATCCGGTAACTGTTTCCCTCCTCCACAGGAGGACACCGCGCGAGACGTCCGGGGACACAGCAGCTGGAGGTAAGTGATGGGGAAGCGGGGGGGGGGATAATGCTGACTGGCATAATATTCCTGGGCATCTGACTGGCATCATATTCCTGGGCATCTGACTGGCATCATATTCCTGGGCATCTGACTGGCATCATATTCCTGGGCATCTGACTGGCATATTATTCCTGGGCATCTGAATGGCATAATATTCCTGGGCATCTGAATGGCATAATATTCCTGGGCATCTGACTGGCATATTATTCCTGGGCATCTGACTGGCATATTATTCCTGGGCATCTGAATGGCATAATATTCCTGGGCATCTGAATGGCAAAATATTCCTGGGCTTCTGAATGGCATAATATTCCTGGGCATCTGACTGGCATCATATTCCTGGGCATCTGACTGGCATAATATTCCTGGCCATCTGACTGGCATATTATTCCTGGGCATCTGACTGGCATATTCCTGGGCATCTGAATGGCATAATATTCCTGGGCATCTGACTGGCATCATATTCCTGGGCATCTGACTGGCATCATATTCCTGGCCATCTGAATGGCATAATATTCCTGGCCATCTGAATGGCATAATATTCCTGGCCATCTGACTGGCATCATATTCCTGGCCATCTGACTGGCATCATATTCCTGGCCATCTGACTGGCATAATATTCCTGGGCATCTGACTGGCATCATATTCCTGGGCATCTGACTGGCATCATATTCCTGGGCATCTGACTGGCATCATATTCCTGGGCATCTGAATGGCATCATATTCCTGGGCATCTGAATGGCATACTATTCCTGGGCATCTGACTGGCATCATATTCCTGGGCATCTGAATGGCATAATATTCCTGGGCATCTGAATGGCATCATATTCCTGGGCATCTGAATGGCATCATATTCCTGGGCATCTGAATGGCATAATATTCCTGGGCATCTGACTGGCATCATATTCCTAGGCATCTGACTGGCATCATATTCCTAGGCATCTGACTGGCATCATATTCCTGGGCATCTGACTGGCATCATATTCCTGGCCATCTGACTGGCATCATATTCCTGGGCATCTGACTGGCATCATATTCCTGGGCATCTGACTGGCATCATATTCCTGGGCATCTGACTGGCATATTATTCCTGGGCATCTGACTGGCATAATATTCCTGGGCATCTGAATGGCATAATATTCCTGGCCATCTGACTGGCATATTATTCCTGGGCATCTGACTGGCATAATATTCCTGGGCATCTGAATGGCATAATATTCCTGGGCATCTGACTGGCATAATATTCCTGGGCATCTGACTGGCATAATATTCCTGGGCATCTGACTGGCACACTATTCCCATTGAAATACTGGTAAGTTTGTTGATTTAACTTTACTTTAAATATTGTATTTGTTCTCGTTTTGTTCAAAATAAGATATATGCAGTGTGCATAGGAATTTCTTCATAGTTTTTATTTTTACTATAGTCCGGCCCTTCAACGGTCTGAGGGACAGTGAACTGGCCCCCTGTTTAAAAAGTTTGAGGACCCCTGGCCTAAGGTGTCTTCTTTTAAAAAATATATGGGTTGATGGGGTAAAATACACTGGCTGGTTTCAAATATGTCCCAAATGGGACATGGGTGCAGGCGGTCTGCATGTCAAAATTTTAATTTGGAAAACCAAAAACTGC